>JAEUCK010005621.1:0-10105 GCA_017311455.1 Otocyon megalotis megalotis | reverse complement strand
CTAACCCTAACCCTAACCCTAACCCTAACCTCTACCGTACGCCTAACCCTAAACGTAAACCTAACCCTAACCTGTACCTTAAACCTAACCCTAATCCTAACCTGTACCATAACCCTAAACCTAACCCTATCCCTAACCCTAATGCTAACCTATACCGTAAACCTAACCCTAACCCTAACCCTAACCCTAACCTGTACCGTAACCCTACCACAAACCCTAAACCTAACCTGTACTATAACCCTAATCCTAACTGTAAACCTAACCCTAAATTGTATCGTAACCATAACTCTAACCCAAACACTAATCTGTAACATAAACCTTCCCCAACCCTAACCCTAAACCTAAACCTAACCCTAAACCTTCTCCTAACCTATACACTAACCCTAACCCTAAATCTAACCGTAACCATAACTTGTATCATAACCCTAACCATAACCCTAATCCTAATGCTAACCTGTACCGTAACCGTAACTCTAACCCTAACCCTAACCTGTACCGCAACCCTAACCCTAACCCTAACCCTAACCCTGACACTAACCTGTATGGTAACCCTACCTCTAACCATAACCCTAAACCTAACCCAAACCCTAACCCCTACACTAAACCTAACTCTAAAGTGTACCGTAACACTAACCCTAAACCTAACACTAACCCTAACCATAACCCTAACTTGTACCGTAAACCTAACACTAAACCTAACCCGACCCTGAACCGTAACCCTAACCCTAACCCTACCCGTAACCCTAACCCACAACTGTACCGCAACCCTAACCGTTACCATAACCCTAACCGTAACCCTGACCTGTACCATAACATTAACCCTAACCCTAAATCTAAGCTGTACCATGACCCTAACCCTAAACCTAACCTTTACAGTAACCTGTACTGAAACCCTAACCCTAACCCTAACCGTAACCTGTACCGTAAACCTAACTCTAATCTAACCTCTGTGGCAAACATCACCCTAACCCTAATCCTAACACTAACCCTAACCCTAAAATGTACCGTAACACTAACCCTAACCCTAATCCTAACCCAAACCCTAAACCTAAACTGTACAATAACCCTAAACCTAACCCTAACCCTAAACCTAAACCTAACCTGTACCGTAACCCTAAAGCTAACCCTAAACCTAAACTTAACCCTAACCTATACCGAAACCCTAATCCTAACCCTAAAACTAACCTAACCTGTACTGTAACCCTAACCCTAAACCTAACCCTAACCCTAACCTGTACCGTACCCTAACCCTAACCCTAACCGTTACCTGAACCGTAAACCGAACCCTAACTTTAACTCTAAATCTAAACATAACCGGTACACTAACCCTAACCCTAACCCTAACCTCTATTGCAAAATTAACCCTAACCCTAACACTAAACCTAACCCTGACACTAACCTGTACGGTAACCCTAACCATAACCCTAACCCTAACCCTAACCCTCACCTAACCCGTACCGTAACCATAATCCTAAATCTAAACTTAACCTGAACCGTAACCCTTACCCTAAACTCAACCCTACCTGTAAGCCTAAACAACAACTATACCACAACCCTAATCGTAACCCAAACCGTAACCCTACCCTAACCGAAACCCTTCCTGTACCGAAACACTAAACCTAACCGTAAACCTAACCTGTACCGTAAACCTAACCCTAACCCTAAACCTCACCTTAACCCTGAACTGTACCGAAATACTAAACCTAACCCTAACCCTAAACCTAACCTATACGTAACCCTAACCCTAACCCTAACACTAACCCTAACCCTAACAGTAACCTGTACCAAACCATAAACCTAATACTAACCCTAACCAGTACCGTAATCCTAAACCTACCCCTAACACTAATGCTAACCTATACGGTAACCCTAACCCTAAATCTAATCATAACCATAGCTTGTCCCGTAACTCTAACCCTAACCCTAAACCTAAACTTAACCCTAACCTGTACCGTAACCCTAAACCTAACCCTAAACCTAACCCTAAAGCTAACCATAACCTCTTTCGTAACCCTAAACCTAACCCTAAACCTAACCTGTACCGTAACCCTAAACCTAACCCTAAACCTAACCCTAAACTGTACCGTACCCCTAAACTTAACCCTAAACCTAATGCTAAACTGTACCTAAACCCTAAACCTAATCCTAACCATAAACTGTACCTCAACTCTAACCCTATCCCTAACCCTAAACCTAGCCTGTACGGTAACCCTAACCTTAACTCTATCCCTAATCTGTACAGTAACGGTAACCCTAACCCTAACCTGTACCGTAACTCTTACCCTAACCCTGAACCTAACCTGTACCATAACGCTAAACATTATGCTAACATTATCCCTAACCCTTGCCTGTACTGTAACCCTAACACTAACCCTAAACCTAACCTGTACCGAAACCCTAAACCTAACCTTAAACCTAACTATAAACCTAACCTGTACCCTAACCCTAAACCTAAATCTAAACTCTATGGCAAACCTAACCCTAACCCTATCACTAACCCTAACCCTAACCTGTACCGTAACACTAAGCCTAACCCTAAACCTAACCCTAAACCTAACCTGTAACGTAACCCTAAACCTAACCCTAACTCTACCCCTAACCGTAACCCTTACTTGTACCGTAACACTAACCCTAACTCTAAACATAACCTGTACCATAACTCTAACCCTAAACCTAACCCTAACCCTAACCTGTACTGTAACCGTAACCCTAACCCTAACCTATACCATAACCCTAACCCTAACCCTAACCCTAACCTCTACCGTACGCCTAACCCTAACCGTAAACCTAAGCCTAACCTGTACCGTAAACCTAACCCTAATCCTAACCTGTACCATAACCCTAAACCTAACCCTATCCCTAACCCTAATGCTAACCTATACCGTAAACCTAACCCTAACTTGTACCGTATCCCTAACCCTAACCCCAACCCTAACCCTAACCTGTACCGTAACCCTACCACAAAACCTAAACCTAACCTGTACTGTAACCCTAATCCTAACTGTAAACCTAACCCTAAATTGTATCGTAACCGTAACTCTAACCCAAACACTAATCTGTGAAATAAACCTTCCCCAAACCCTAACCCTAAACCTAACCCTAACCCTAAACCTTCTCCTAACCTATACACTAACCCTAACCCTAAACCTAACTGTAACCATAACTTGTATCATAACCTTAACCCTAACCCTAATCCTAATGCTAACCTGTACGGTAACCGTAACCCTAAACCTAACCCTAACCTGTACCGCAACCCTAACCCTAACCCTACCCTAACCCTAACCCTGACACTAACCTGTATGGTAACCCTACCCCTAACCATAACCCTAAACCTAACCCTAACCCTAACCCCTACACTAAACCTAACCCTAACCTGTACCGTAACACTAACCCTAAACCTAACACTAACCCTAACCATAACCCTAACTTGTACCGTAAACCTAACACTAAACCTAACCCGACCCTGAACCGTAACCCTAACCAAAACCCTACACGTAACCCTAACCCACAACTGTACCGCAATCCTAACCGTAACCGTAACCCTAACGGTAACCCTTACCTGTACCATAATATTAACCCTAACCCTAAATCTAAGCTTTACCATGACCTTAACCCTAAACCTAACCTTTACAGTAACCTGTACTGAAACCCTAAACCTAACCCTAACCGTAACCTGTACCGTAAACCTAACTCTAAATCTAACCTCTGTGGAAAACATCACCCTAACCCTAATCCTACACTAACCCTAACCCTAAAATGTACCGTAACACTAACCCTAACCCTAATCCTAACCCTAACCCTAAACCTAAACCTAACCTGTACCGTAACCCTAACGCTAACCCTAAACCTAAACTTAACCCTAACCTATACCGAAACCCTAATCCTAACCCTAACCTAACCTGTACTGTAACCCTAACCCTAAACCTAACCCTAACCCTAACCTGTACTGTACCCTAACCCTAACCCTAACCGTTACCTGAACCGTAACCCGAACCCTAACTTTAACTCTAAATCTAAACATAACCGGTACACTAACCCTAAAACTAACCCTAACCTCTATGGCAAAATTAACCCTAACCCTAACACTAAACCTAACCCTGACACTAACTTGTACGGTAACCCTAACCATAACCCTAACCTAACCCTAACCCTCACCTAACCCGTACCGTAACCATAATCCTAAACCTAAACTTAACCTGAACCGTAACCCTTACCCTAAACTCAACCCTACCTGTAAGCCTAAACAACAACTATACCACAACCCTAATCGTAACCCAAACCGTAACCCTACCCTAACCGAAACCCTTCCTGTACCGAAACACTAAACCTAACCCTAAACCTAACCTGTACCGTAAACCTAACCCTAACCCTAAACCTCACCTTAACCCTGAACTGTACCGAAATACTAAACCTAACCCTAACCCTAAACCTAACCTATACGTAACCCTAACCCTAACCCTAACACTAACCCTAACCCTAACACTAACCTGTACCATAACCATAAACCTAATACTAACCCTAACCAGTACCGTAATCCTAAACCTACCCCTAACCCTAATGCTAACCTATACCGTAACACTAACCCTAAATCTAATCATAACCATAGCTTGTCCCGTAACTCTAACCCTAACCCTAAACCTAACCTTAACCCTAACCTGTACTGAAACCCTAAACGTAACCCTAAACCTAACCCTAAAGCTAACCATAACCTGTATCGTAACCCTAAATCTAACCCTAAACCTAACCTGTACCGTAACCCTAAACCTAACCCAAACCTAACCCTAACCTGCACCGTACCCGTAAACCTAACCCTAAACCTAATGCTAACCTGTACCTAAACCCTAACCCTAATCCTAACCATAAACTGTACCTCAACTCTAACCCTATCCCTAACCATAAACCTAGCCTGTACGGTAACCCTAACCCTAACTCTATCCCTAATCTGTAGAGTAACCCTAACCCTAACCCTAAACCTAACCTGTACCGCAACACTAACCCTAACCATAACCCTTACCCTGACACTAACCTGTACGGTAACCCTAACCATAACTCTAACCCTAACCCTAACCCTCACCCTAACCCGTACCGTAACCATAACCCTAAACCTAACGTTAACCTGACCGTAACCCTTACCCTAAACACAACTCTACCTGTAAGCCTAAACAACAACTGTACCGCAAACCTAACCATAAACCTAACCGTAACCATACCCTAACTGTAACCCTTACCTGTACCGTAACACTAAACCTAACCCTAAACCTAACCTGTACCGTAACCCTAACCCTAACCCTAAACCTAACCTTAACCCTATACTGTAACGAACCCTAAACCTAACCCTAACCCTAACCCTAACCTGTACCGTAACACTAACCCTTACCCTAACCCAAACCACTACTGTAACCTTGACCCTAACCCTAACCCTAACCCTAACTCTAACCTGTACAGTAACCCTAACCCTAAACCTAACCCTAACGTTAACCCTAACCCTAACACTTACCTGTACCGTAACCATACCCCTAACCATAAACCTAACCTGTACCGTAACCCTAACCCTAACCCTACACTAACCCTACCCGTAACCCTAAGCCACAACTGTACCGCAACCCTAACAGTAACCCTCAACCTAACCCTAACTGTAACCCTTTACCTGTACCGTAACACTTACCCTAAACCTGAACCTAACCTGTACCATAACGCTAAACATTACGCTAACATTATCCCTAACCCTTACCTGTTCTGTAACCCTAACACTAACCCTAAACCTAACCTGTACCGAAACCCTAAACCTAACCTTAAACCTAACTATAAACCTAACCTGTACCCTAACCCTAAACCTAAATCTAAACTCTATGGCAAACCTAAACCTAACCCTATCACTAACCCTAACCCTAACCTGTACCGTAACACTAAGCCTAACCCTAAACCTAACCCTAAACCTAACCTGTAACGTAACCCTAAACCTAACCCTAACTCTACCCCTAACCGTAACCCTTACTTGTACCGTAACACTAACCCTAACTCTAAACATAACCTGTACCATAACTCTAACCCTAAACCTAACCCTAACCCTAACCTGTACTGTAACCGTAACCCTAACCCTAACCTATACCATAACCCTAACCCTAACCCTAACCCTAACCTCTACCGTACGCCTAACCCTAACCGTAAACCTAAGCCTAACCTGTACCGTAAACCTAACCCTAATCCTAACCTGTACCATAACCCTAAACCTAACCCTATCCCTAACCCTAATGCTAACCTATACCGTAAACCTAACCCTAACTTGTACCGTATCCCTAACCCTAACCCCAACCCTAACCCTAACCTGTACCGTAACCCTACCACAAAACCTAAACCTAACCTGTACTGTAACCCTAATCCTAACTGTAAACCTAACCCTAAATTGTATCGTAACCGTAACTCTAACCCAAACACTAATCTGTGAAATAAACCTTCCCCAAACCCTAACCCTAAACCTAACCCTAACCCTAAACCTTCTCCTAACCTATACACTAACCCTAACCCTAAACCTAACTGTAACCATAACTTGTATCATAACCTTAACCCTAACCCTAATCCTAATGCTAACCTGTACGGTAACCGTAACCCTAAACCTAACCCTAACCTGTACCGCAACCCTAACCCTAACCCTACCCTAACCCTAACCCTGACACTAACCTGTATGGTAACCCTACCCCTAACCATAACCCTAAACCTAACCCTAACCCTAACCCCTACACTAAACCTAACCCTAACCTGTACCGTAACACTAACCCTAAACCTAACACTAACCCTAACCATAACCCTAACTTGTACCGTAAACCTAACACTAAACCTAACCCGACCCTGAACCGTAACCCTAACCAAAACCCTACACGTAACCCTAACCCACAACTGTACCGCAATCCTAACCGTAACCGTAACCCTAACGGTAACCCTTACCTGTACCATAATATTAACCCTAACCCTAAATCTAAGCTTTACCATGACCTTAACCCTAAACCTAACCTTTACAGTAACCTGTACTGAAACCCTAAACCTAACCCTAACCGTAACCTGTACCGTAAACCTAACTCTAAATCTAACCTCTGTGGAAAACATCACCCTAACCCTAATCCTACACTAACCCTAACCCTAAAATGTACCGTAACACTAACCCTAACCCTAATCCTAACCCTAACCCTAAACCTAAACCTAACCTGTACCGTAACCCTAACGCTAACCCTAAACCTAAACTTAACCCTAACCTATACCGAAACCCTAATCCTAACCCTAACCTAACCTGTACTGTAACCCTAACCCTAAACCTAACCCTAACCCTAACCTGTACTGTACCCTAACCCTAACCCTAACCGTTACCTGAACCGTAACCCGAACCCTAACTTTAACTCTAAATCTAAACATAACCGGTACACTAACCCTAAAACTAACCCTAACCTCTATGGCAAAATTAACCCTAACCCTAACACTAAACCTAACCCTGACACTAACTTGTACGGTAACCCTAACCATAACCCTAACCTAACCCTAACCCTCACCTAACCCGTACCGTAACCATAATCCTAAACCTAAACTTAACCTGAACCGTAACCCTTACCCTAAACTCAACCTTACCTGTAAGCCTAAACAACAACTATACCACAACCCTAATCGTAACCCAAACTGTAACCCTACCCTAACCGAAACCCTTCCTGTACCGAAACACTAAACCTAACCCTAAACCTAACCTGTACCGTAAACCTAACCCTAACCCTAAACCTCACCTTAACCCTGAACTGTACCGAAATAGTAAACCTAACCCTAACCCTAAACCTAACCTATAGGTAACCCTAACCCTAACCCTAACACTAACCCTAACCCTAACACTAACCTGTACCATTACCATAAACCTAATACTAACCCTAACCAGTACCGTAATCCTAAACCTACCCCTAACCCTAATGCTAACCAATACCGTAACCCTAACCCTAAATCTAATCATAACCATAGCTTGTCCCATAACCCTAACCCTAACCCTAAACCTAACCTTAACCCTAACCTGTACCGTAACCCTAAACCTAACCCTAAACCTAACCCTAAAGCTAACCATAACCTGTATCGTAACCCTAAACCTAACCCTAAACCTAACCTTAACCCTAAACTGTAACGAACCGTAAACCTAACCCTAACCCTAACCCTAACCTGTACCGTAACACTAACCCTTACCGTAAACCAAACTACTACTGTAACCTTGACCCTAACCCTAACCCTAACGCTAACCCTAACCCTAACACTTACCTGTACCGTAACCATACCCCTAACCATAAACCTAAACTGTACCGTAACCCTAACCCTAACACTACACTAACTCTACCCGTAACCCTAAGCCACAACTGTACCGCAACCCTAACAGTAACACTAAACCTAACCCTAACCGTAACCCTTTACCTGTACCGTAACACTTACCCTACCCTGAACCTAACCTGTACCATAACGCTAAACATTACGCTAACATTATCCCTAACCCTTACCTGTACTGTAACCCTAACACTAACCCTAAACCTAACCTGTACCGAAACCCTAAAACTAACCTTAAACCTAACTATAAACCTAACCTGTACCCTAACCCTAAACCTAAATCTAAACTCTATGGCAAACCTAACCCTAACCCTATCAGTAACCCTAACCCTAACCTGTACCGTAACACTAAGCCTAACCCTAAACCTAACACTAAACCTAACCTGTAACGTAACCCTAAGCCTAACCCTAACTCTAACCCTAACCGTAACCCTTACTTGTACCGTAACACTAACCCTAACTCTAAACATAACCTGTACCATAACTCTAACCCTAAACCTAACCCTAACCCTAACCTGTACTGTAAACATAACCCTAACCCTCACCTGTACCATAACCCTAACCCTAACCCTAACCCTAACCCTAACCTCTACCGTACGCCTAACCCTAACCGTAAACCTAACCCTAATCCTAACCTGTACCATAACCCTAAACCTAACCCTATCCCTAACCCTAATGCTAACCTATACCGTAAACCTAACCCTAAACCTAACCGTAACCCTAACTTGTACCGTATCCCTAACCCTAAACCTAACCCTAACCTGTACCGTAACCCTACCACAAACCCTAAACCTAACCTGTACTGTAACCCTAATCCTAACTGTAAACCTAACCCTAAATTGTATCGTAACCGTAACTCTAACCCAAACACTAATCTGTAACATAAACCTACCCCAAACCCTAACCCTAAACCTTCTCCTAACCTATACACTAACCCTAACCCTAAACCTAACCGTAACCATAACTTGTATCATAACCCTAACCATAACCCTAAACCTAATGCTAACCTGTACCGTAACCGTAACTCTAACCCTAACCCTAACCTGTACCGCAACCCTAACCCTAACCCTAACCCTAACCCTAACCCTGACACTAACCTGTATGGTAACCATACCCCTAACCATAACCCTAACCTAACCCTAACCCTAACCCCTACACTAAACCTAACCCTAACCTGTACCGTAACACTAACCCTAACCCTAACACTAACCCTAACCATAACCCTAACTTGTACCGTAAACCTAACACTAAACCTAACCCGACCCTGAACCGTAACCCTAACCCTAACCCTACCCGTAACCCTAACCCACAACTGTACCGCAACCCTAACCGTTACCATAACCCTAACCGTAACCCTGACCTGTACCATAACATTAACCCTAACCCTAAATCTAAGCTGTACCATGACCCTAACACTAAACCTAACCTTTACAGTAACCTGTACTGAAACCCAAACCCTAACCCTAACCATAACCTGTACCATAAACCTAACTCTAAATCTAACCTCTGTGGCAAACATCACCCTAACCCTAATCCTAACACTAACCCTAACTCTAAAATGTACCGTAACACTAACCCTAACCCTAATCCTAACCCTAACCCTAAACGTAAACTGTACAATAACCCTAACCCTAACCCTAATCCTAACCCTAAACCTAAACCTAACCTGTACCGTAACCCTAACGCTAACCCTAAACCTAAACTTAACCCTAACCTATACCGAAACCCTAATCCTAACCCTAACCCTAACCTAACCTGTACAGTAACC